>JANAVB010003629.1:240000-263549 GCA_029216955.1 Iris pallida
GTTTGCCCCTACGTGTCCATCAAATTTTATGCAAAACCGTGTCCTGTGCGTCGAGTTATGACACTCGGGCAGCAGGACACACACGGGGATCCCGTGCACACGTATCGATGTCCGATTTGGACACCAAAAATGTGTCAAATAGAGATCCGTCTTCACGAAAGTTGTTTCAAATATACACAGCAACAGATTCGTGAAAATTAGGTTTTGGATTGGTAGATGAATTCTTTACAGAAGAAGAACAAATTCTTTCTTTGATCTTACCAAAAACAGTTCCTTTTACTTTTTATGGATCAAAGAAAGAACGTATTTGGTATTTGGATATTATTCGTATTAACGACCTAGTAAATCATGAATGATTTATCATGAGACCTTCTAACTAGAATAGACTCTAGAAATGATCAAGAGGGAAAAAAAGGGAAATTCCATTTCTGATAATTGAACACCATTATAGGTGCAAAAAATATGTGCTTCTCTATTCCATTCCTTCAAATCTTCGTACCACTCAAGGAATTGGAATAATAGCATACGGCCCACATGCCTCCCCCCTCCGAATGATCGGTGCGGCGGTTAGGCATCCTTAGACGAAAGAGTGGTCTTTCAGGATAGGTCGTGGGTTGGTTTGGCTATTCATCTCTATCGAATAGGTTAGCCTGCGCACTTCTCCTTTATATCGTCAGAGAAAGCGTTGTCGCTTCAACCCTTTCCGAGGCCATGGAACACATTTCTTTTGGTACACGCGCACACACGGCTTAACAGTGCCTTCTACCCTTAAACCAAGCTACCAAGTAGTTTTGTTTGGTCCAAACCATACACTTATTTACAAGTTTCCAGTTCTTTTCTTTCTCCCTTTACGCGAATTGAAGTTTAAGTTGAAGATTTCCTTCTTTTCTTACTTTCTTGATACCGATAGTGATTATTCTTTCATTTCAATTGCCTCTTCCTATTTTGAACATATTCAGTAAGATGGCTTGTGACCAGGTCTATTCTAAAACCTTGTCTTGCTTTGCCCTATCACAGAAAGGAATCAAAAAAATACGATCTTTCGATTCTAAGAGGCATTTCGTCGAACACGTGTTCCAATACACCGACACGTATCCGATACACCTATCAAACTGATACGAAATCCTACAAAACTACATGTACAGGTCTGGGGTACCTAGGTGGATGCATCTACAAAGAAAAATTGGAATTTATAGGTGTTTAGAGAGGTTTACCTATTGAGAGTCAATATCTCAATGAAACGAGCCTCCAAATGCGTCGACGTCGATTTCCTCCGGTCCAACACCTCCGATTCCTTGCTAGTAAGTCTCTAGCAAGTTTCTCTCCTCCCAAGGATTGCAATGCACTTTGTTTGGATGGATTTGGTTGAGAATCGAGAAAAATAGGCTTTTGGAAGAGAGGGGCAATTTCTAGGGTTTTACAAACTAGGTGGCTACTAACATATAACACCAAAAAGGGAGGGAACTACTGTTATGGCCAGCCAGGGGGTTTCTAGGATTAGTTTAGGGTTTAGGATGGGCCACCATACAACTAAAGTCCATATGAAGCCCATTAGCAAAAAGGCCAAAAAGCTACATGCTAAAATAGCCTAAAAATAAATTAATTTATTTCCTAAAAAGGACTAATGCTCTAAATTGAAATATAATTAGTTAAATAGGATTGTAATCACATGGTTAGTCTCTAATCAAGGTTATCTATGGTTAAACCATCCGCTACTACCAAAAGCACTACTCAAAACCAAAATACCAATCAATTAATAATAAAATAATCAAAAATTTAAAATTATCGCACAATTACTAAAATACCCCAATTTAGAAAAGTGGTGGTGACAAATCTACCCCCTTATAAAAAATATTTCCTCAAAATTTAAGATGGTTGTACTCCTTGGTCAAACTCCCGACAATCAAGGCTAAGAAAATTATGTCTAAAACCTGCAAAACATGGTCCTACTGGTCATAATTTTACAGTCTCAAACAGGGTTACTATACTATCTAGCACATCATAAGAATATCCTGACAGGTACCAATGAAATCACACAACAAGATAGAAAAGAAGAATAGGAAAGACAGACCTGCTAACCCATCATATGCAGCATCGGTCTCCTCGACCATTAGTGCAAAAGCTCCACCCATCTGGTGCTGGGTATGGTGATATGCTTCAGGTCACCTAGCTCCCTCTCTCTGACCCTGTTCTCCATCAAATAGGGGTGCAAAGGGGCAATCCTTTATCCGGTGAGCGTCGGATCCACAAAATAGGCAAACCTTCAACCTTCTCAGACTCCCAAATATGTCCCAGCTTCTTACAGTAGGTACAACTCTGCATCTTATGATTCTAACCTCGAGGCTAATGCTGTGCTTGGTAAACTCGAGTTGGTTCCTGCATCTGCTGAGGCTGGTGCACTATATTCTACACAAAGGGACGCTTTCCACTCCCACTGGCCCCTCCTGAATCATCCCGACTCCTCTTGGACTTAAGCTCCAAGTCATCCTCTCCTGCCATGGCTCTTACCAATATCTGCTCAAAGGTAGCATCTCTGTCACTCTTGGTCAAGGACTTGACTTCCTTGATCAAGCCCTTTCTGAACCTCCTAGCCTTCGCCGTCTCGCTAAAGCCCTCATCGAATCTGCCCAGGCGGCAGAATTCTCCGGCATACTCCTATATTGTCTGGTTCCCTTGAACCAGATTTTTAAACTGCATCTCCAAAGTGCAAAGTGCTGTGTCGAGGAAGAATTTCTTTTTAAAATCCTCCTATGTCTGCCCCTCTGTAATAACTCTGGGGTCGGTCTGGTACCATGTGCGTGCAAGTTCCTGCATCTGGCTGCCCGCTGCCTCTATCTGAAGTCTAGCTGGTATCTGTACGAGGTGAAAGATCCCCTCTATATGCTCAATCCAGTCGTCGGCATATAGGATACCCTCACTATCCTTGAAGTCTCGCGGTCGTATCTTCTGAAAGTCCTGAATGCCCGGGGTCCTCGGCTGGCACTGCTGTATCTGCCCTCCTTGTGGCTAGGCAGTCACCTTCTCTACTGGTACCATGGCCAGCTGATGGGCACCATCAATGCCCTGCCTCATATCTTTCGATTGGCGCTGCTGAGCCTCCATCATCTGCTGTATGAAGGCAAGGAACTGTACCATATCAACTGTCCCCTGAGGCGGTGGTGGTAGCATCCCCTGAATCCTTAGGGTAGTCCTCGAAATCGGTGGAGGTGCACCCCAAAAGCTGTAGATGCTCCCACCTGAGCAGGAATGAGAGGTGTTCCGGTCCCACCATCTTCCTGAACCGGACGAGAAGTGGCAAACTTCTTTGTGGTGCCTGCTGCTGTAGAGCATTGAGATCGTGTCTGTACCATCCTGGAGACAGATCAAACAAGAATTAATTACTGGAAAAGAAGCGATATAATCAAAGGAGGACAGTTTCTTTCAAGGGAGGCAATTATCAGCAAAAAGATATAGATGGCAAGAATTTGATCAAAAAAAATTCTAACTGTGATTGAGTACCCCTCCGCTAAAGCCTATTTCTTAATTTCTATCGCAAGCTCGTAGTAGTACAACTAAGTCGTCGTACTACCATGATATCGCACTAATGCGAATCTTGACCTGTATGGGCCTCCACTAAAAATGTGTCACGACTCGTACAAGTATAAGGGTACAAGTGCGTAACAATGCCCAGCCTATGCCACGGAATCGGCAGTAGAACGCTGTTCTAGGTCACTATCTAAAATAACTCACGCAATTATATAATGTACTTATCTTAAATCTCAACTCCGAATGGATAACAAGTATAGAAATAATATAACTCAATCACAGTCTAAGCACGATGGGATAACACAGAATTCTATAACTAAAAGAAAACAAATAAAAAACTACTAACAATAATATTTCAAAATAACTCAAAACAAGTCAAGTCTCAGATTATTACAATTCAAATTCTAAACATGAATTCTTTAGCAAGTCTACTAGACTAGTCTTTCGATCACTCCTGAGAGTCGGGGCCAAAGGTAGCTAATTCCTCTCCAGATCCATAGCAAGTAGGGCATGTATCCTCAGGGCTATCATCTGTAATATTTTTAACAGGTCCAGTCAGGATAGGAACGAATACATCTCATCAAAAAAATCCAAGTAAATGACAAAGACTATAAAACAATTATAGACAGATATATTGATAAAGCATGGGAGTTTAAGATGTAAAGCAACAGTTAAAAAAAGGAAAGTAAATGCAGTGAAACAGAAGATCATGTCAATAAAGACTATAAATAAAAGCTAGCTGAACTAGAATAATGTGATATGAGTCCAAGTGGTACACTGTAGGTCAAGTATGATTCCAATCAATGATACAAGTAGGGTGATTCGTATAATGATCCTTGCGATGATTCTAGTAAATATTCTTATGTTGATTCTAGTAATGATTCTAGACAACACTCAAAGGTGTGTTTTAAAATACTGAGATCGACATGTAAACGGCTAGGGGTATTCCGGCACATCACACACTGGCCAAGTGTGGGATGGCTATCGTTCTTGTATAATTCATAGGGAGGTGGATCGAGTATTTGGAAATGTTTACATGTCTACTCAAGTATCTCACCGTCCAACTAGTACGAGTGAATCCATAACACGACACGTAAATCGAGAATAAATCTAGCCAGAACATGAAGGTGCTTTTAGGTGATTCTTATAGTGGTTCTTGTAATAGAGGCTAGACAAGTAAGGTATGTGTGTCATATACATAAATTCCAGAAATATCAATCCGTGTTTGTAACAGAGAATCAAATAGAATTGAAATATAAAAATTGACAAGTAAAAGAAAGAACTATCAGAGAATGTACTCGCCTGTTATCAAGAGTGACTGATGAATACATATGTCCGAACCGGAGTCACAATGTCCTATTTAGAGCAACAACGGGTTACAAAGTGTCTAATATGAAACAAGAGAAATTACAATGCATTCTAAATGATTCTAGGTCATTTTGGGTCAAAGTCAACCTTTGGTCAACTCTGGTCAACCATGGTCAACTATTCTGGTCAAACTAGGCCAACCCTAAGTTAACTAGTCTATTGTTCCAAGTTTAGGTCAAATTTGAGTTATCTAGTTATTTTAAGTCCATTCGGGTCAAGTTTAGATCAAGTTTGACCCATTTTGTCAACTTGGTCTACTTGCTAGTCAACTATGCCTAACTTGGCCTATTGGGTCATTTCTAAACTAACTCACTAAGCTATGGACTAATTCCTGTAGTTAAAACCAAACATATACATATATAAATATATAAATATTTATATTTATATATATATAAATATATATATATATATATATATATATATATATATATATATATATACATACACACACACACAGTATACTACTATATATATATACGTATATATATCAAGAAGTGAAATTAAGTGTGTGTGTTGTGTGTTTGTGTGTGTGTGTGTGTGTGTGTGTGTGTGTGTATGTGTGTGTGTGTGTATACTGTGTGTAAGGGCTGCTGGTAGGGGCAGGAAAAGGCAGTAAACTGAGAACAACATGAACAAAACATATATTATATATATTCACTATATATATACAAGTATCTACTAAGGAATATAAAGGAATATATATATATATATATATATATATATATATATATATATAATGGCCTCCTCCCCCCCGATCCCTCTCCCCCCCTCTTCCCCTCCTGGTACCCCCCCGCCGTCCGAGGCCTCCGCCCGCCCGCCCGTCAAATCGCCGGATCTGACGCTATCCCCCTTCGTTCTCCGTCAACGTCGTGGTCGACACCGCCACGTGTCCCCGTACCTTGTCGTATCCTCCCCAAGGCGAGTGGCCTCGCTCGTCCGGCCGGTGGATCCCTGCCAGGCCGCTCCCATTTCGGGCTGAGGCGCCGGCCCCTGCGTCCTCCCTCCCCTCGATTCTGGGACCTCCGCCGTCTCGGAGTTCCCCCTCGCCCCCTACCTCCGTGCCCGCCGGCACCGGAGGGATCCCTCTGCTCCCATCCTCTCCTTGGCGGGATGCCTCGGCCGCGTCGAGCCCTGCCGTCTCGGAGGCGTTTGGCATGGTTGGAGGAGGAGATGCTCAGCCCCCCGTCGTGGTTGATGACGCGGGCCGGCGACCCACCTCCCCTTCCCCCCCGGTCCGGTTCCTACTCTCTTCTCCCTCCTTGTGCTTGTTGGCCGAAGGAGCTCATCGCCCTGGTCGACCGTTCCTCGGCGTTGCTCCGGCAGACCCACCCCGCGGTGGCGCCTCCGTTGAGCTGGCCGCCCCCCTCCGCCCATGGCACGGGCCGTGCCTCTCCACCTCTGTCAGTGGCCCCGGGTGCAGCTGTACCGCCTCTGCGGTGGCCTCTTCCCCCGCTTCCGGCGTACTTCGTCCTGTCGCCGCCCTCACGGTGGGCACGTCCTCGGTTCCCCCCCGGTGGCTTGTTCTGGACCGCAGACGTCCCTTCCGTCATGTCTTCCCACGTGGGCCTGCACCCTCGGGGAGAGCGAGCCTCGGGCTCCGAGCGTTGACGCTACCGTCTGTGCGTCCTCGGTCGGCCCGCCAGTCCCTTCTCGTGCGCCCATCATTCTTCCTTCGTTTTGCGCAGGGGATGACTTGCCTTCACTGTGGACCCCTGTCCTGTGGAGACCCACGTGGTTGCCTCCCTTGCACGGTCAACTGATGCTCTTCTTAGCGCAGGGAGTTCTGAAGATCCCCTTTGGCAGCACGTGGGCCCCCCCACGAGGCATCCCTATCTCTTCTCCTTACGCAGTTTGGTTAGCGCTGTTTGGCCCCTCCCCCTCGCGCAGTTGGTGCAGCGCTATTGAGTCTGCGCAGTTTGGCCCCCCTTGCGCAGTTTGATCAGCGCAGCACGGCCCCCCGGTTGGGCCATCTCCTCGCGTGGGCTCCCATCTTCCCGCACCTCCCCCTCCTCGCCTACCGAACCCCGTCGCCGTTCACTGCCCGATCCCCTCGGGCGCGTCCTCCGGTCGTGGCAGATCATCCTCACCCTCCCCGGTCCCCGGCCCAGGAGCAGCGATTACGCCCCCGGTCGCTCCTTCATGGCCTAACTCTGCACACTCCCGGTTGGGCAAGACCGCCCCGATCGCGCCCCTGATCCCCTCTGGCCATGGAGCTACCTCCTCCTCCCCCTCACCTGTCTCCGCCATTGGTGCGTCTCGCGATGCCCTCTCGGACAGCCCCTTGCTGGGTCAGGCTCCGGTTCCCCTGGCTGTCGCCGGCGATGTTCTTTCCCATCCTTAGGCCTTTGCCTGCTCGGGTTCTCCCTTGGCGCAAGCCTCCTCCCACCCGACAGCTGCTGGTGTGGGCTCTGGCGGTATTCTCCCGAGTTCCACGACGGTCCCCCTCTTCCTACGGGCCCTTGCCGATGCTACCCCTCCTCGAGATGCGGATCGCCACCTGGCCTGGAACCTTCGGCATCCAGTACCCTCCCCAACTCCCTTTCCTTTGCGGACGCCCTGAGACCTGATCGGATTAGGGCTGATCCATTTCCGGCCGCAGAAGTGGTCTTGCCTGACGTCAATCTGACGCCTCCACCGGACGGATACCCTATCCGGGTCCCCTTCTCCTACGAGGAGATCCGCTCCCTCTCTTCCCCCTTCTGCAGGACTTTGGTATCAAGTTCGGATCCAGATGCCCTAAAATTTCTATCGCTCGGGAAGCCATCTCTCGATGGGCACTCTCGGCGATCCACCGGATAGCTCCTCTCGACCCCAAACACCTGCTTCTTCATCTTTCCTCCGACCAGGACTACAGCAAAGTATAGATGAAAGGCACGACCAAAATTGACAATCAGTTTGCCAAAATTGTCAAATGGTCGCCGAACTTTAACCCCAAGATCGATTCGACCATCGTCACCTCCTGGATCACCCTCCCCAATCTCCCCCTAGTTTGTTTTCCTGCTGCAGCCCTCAAGAGGATCGCCAGCTCTTTCGGTGTACTTGTAACCATCGCCGAAGAAACGAGAAACCTCTCTAAATGTAACTACGCAAAGATTTGCGTAGAGCTGGACCTCACAAATGAGCCACCCAAAGTGATAGAGATAGAACTTAGAGATCAATCTTTCAGTCAAATGCTGGTTTATGACAACAGCATTACTTTCTATCAACACTGCCAGATGTGCGGCCACTCTATACAACACTGCTTCCGCGCTCACCCTGAACTCAAAAAACCTGTCCCCAGGAAAGTGCGCGATACCGGCGCTGCACCCCCATCCCGCCCCACAATGCGGTTCCGCCTAACCCCCCACCTCCCGCTCGGAGTTCCCCCAACCTTCCCGCTCCTGTCTCAGCACCCCCACCTTCTCTCGCCATCACTCTCCACAATTTTAGCGGAGCAATAGATTCAAATTCAGCTGATGGCGCTGCAGAGCTGTCGATCCCTGATTGCCTCCCTAACCCCTTATCCCCCTCTCTCGCCATTACTCTCTATAATTCCTTCGCAGCCCTTGACTTTGATCCGGATGACTGCTCTCCAGAGACGCCTACCTCCGGTGGCCTCCCCAACCCCCCTTCCTCCACCTTCCGGCCTCGACATAGTTCCCATCCACAACCCCCCCACTACCCCTCTCTCCCTCGCTGTCCCACCCCAACACTCCTCCTCCGATATTGTGATTCCCGATGCCCACTCTTCGGCCGGTCTCAGATCTCACTCCAACGGTGAGGTAGACGGGGCTCAGTCCTCCGCCGCTCCATCCCCCTGCTAAGATCGGCCATCGTTCCTCCTCGCCCGTCCTCCCCGCTCACCGAAAGATTATGGCAAGCGCAGAAAGCGGGTTTTCTCGATCGAGACAATCCTCTTTGCGCTCTGTCGGAGTACGAAGACTCGAACATTTCCCTCTCAGTAGCCGCAGTCGTTTACTCGAGTTCAGATAGGACTCTAGCACCGGTCAGTAACAGCCCCAAAAACTACTCTCCCAAGAAAAAGAAGAAATCCAAGAAACAAAGGCAGCGTACGGCGATAACCACGAGATCCGCCGCAAAGCTGCAAAACCCTCCTACCTCCTCCTTTAATGCCTAACATTCTTTCTTGGAATGTTCGAGACATAGGGAATAAACAGACTATGAATCGGATCATCAGTCTTACCAAATTGCATCGGATTGATTTACTAGTCATTATCGAACCCAAAATACCTCACAAAAGAATGAAAGAAATCCAACTCAAGCTGGGATTCCCTTTCACGATTACCGGTTGTCACGACATTTGGATCTTCTTCGCAGCTGACTTCCGCTTTGGCATTATCAACGACTCCCCCCAAGCCCTCTCCTTTTGGGTTGAGCACCCCGCCTTCAAGTCCCGCATTATCCTTTCGGCCATCCATGGTAGCTGCAGCATCCCGGAGCGTAAAGTCCTTTGGGAGCTTCTGTCGGGCCCCTCCATTCCTCACGATGATATGTCATGGCTTTGTATCGGAGATTTTAACACGGTCTCTTGTAGAGAGGAGAAATCCGGCGGTCGTGACCCCCCTCATTCGGCCATAGAGGACTTCAACAACTTCGCTTTAACCGTCCATCTTTCCGACATCCCCTTCCACGGCAACCAGTTCACTTGGTGCAACATGCAAGATGGTTCGCGCAGACAGTACTCCCGCCTTGATCGTGCCATGGTGAATGACTATTGGTCGGATTTGGGATTGATCAGCAATTTGTCGCTCCTGAACTCCACTGAATCTGACCATTCCCCCTCCTTCTCGAGATCAACATCACTCATAATCGTATCAAAAAATCCTTCTGCTTCCTTGACTTCTGGCGCCACCACCCCCAGTTCATGCTCACCGTGGAAGAGGCTTGGGCTTCTATCACTCACCCGGACCCTCTGGTCAGATTTGCTTCCAAACTTAATGCTACTAGAAAAGCCCTTACGGCCTGGAGCAAAATTGCGTTCGGAGACATTTTTCAGGCCATTAAGGATGCCGAAGACGATGTCACCCGTGCGGAGATCGATTTCGCCCTCTTCAATTCCCAGGAGAATCGTGCCTCTCTCAACCTCGCCAAGGCCATCCTCAAATCCAGAATCAGGGTTGAATCTGAATTCTGGAGACAAAAGGCCAGATTATCCTGGGACTTGGAGGGGGACAAGAATTCTGGCTTCTTCCACAAATGCGTCAAAGGACGCAGAAGCTCTCTTAAGATTCAGCGCATCCGCGATGATAATGGCCAAATTCTAGACGAGCAGGAGAATATTCAGATGGCAGCCACGAACTATTTCTCCAACTTGTTCGCTAAAGAGGCCGTGATCAAAGATGATGGATTCTTGTTCGAGATCTCCTCCCTGGTTTGTGACAGGAATAACGAAAGCCTCCGCGCTCCCCCCTCGGTCGACGAGATTAAAATAGCTGTGTGGTCCATTAATGCCAACAGCGCCCCGGGTCTGGACGGATTCAACGGGGTGTTCTTCCGCTCTTGCTGGGACATCATTCGGTCCGACCTCGGGGATGCCACAACCGCATTCTTTCAAGGTGCCACTTATCCGAAATCTATATCCTCCGCTCACATTATCCTCATTCCCAGGAAAGACAATCCGATCTCCTTTAAGGACTTCAGACCGATCAGCCTCTACACTTTCATTTACAAAATTATCTCTAAAATCATCGCCTCCAGAATGTCGAACATCCTCCCCAGAATCATCTCCGAAGAGCAAAGCGACTTCGTCAAAGGTCGTAATATCACCGATAATATCCTCCTGGCCCAAGAGATGATCACGTGTATGAAATTCCCGTCCAGGGAGGGAATGTTGCAATTAAACTGGACATGGAAAAAGCTTACGACTGCCTTGCTTGGCAGTTTATGATCTGGGTGTTCAGAGCCTTTGGTTTTTCGGAACCTGTTATCGACATCATCTTTAGATCCATCAACAACTCCTGGTTTTCTACGGTCATCAACGGCCAACCCCAGGGTTTCTTCAAAGCTACTCGTGGACCCCCTCTCCTCCACCATTTTCATCATCACAGCTGAAGCCCTGAGCAGAAACCTCAAAATCATGCCGCGATCTCCCGGGTTCCAACACTTTTACACAACGACCGGTTGCCCTCTCATAACTCATCTGGCGTACGCGGACGACATCCTCATTTTCTCCGCTGGCACCATTGGAGCCATTGAGGTGGTTATTAGAACTCTTGCTAAATACACTCGTTGCTCTGGGCAGAAAATTAACAACAGCAAGAGCGTGATCTACACTCATCACAAAGCCGATAGGACTCACTCGGCTGTGCTGTCCTCCATGACCTCCTTCTCCACAGCTTACCCCCCTTTCTTGTACTTAGGCTGCCCGTTGGTGTACGGCAGAGCGAACTCTGGAATTTTTGAACACATGGTTGGCAAGATTCGCCAGAAAATTACGGGCTGGCACAACGCCACCCTTTCCCCCGGGCGGAAGTTAATTCTCATTAAGCACGTTCTATCCTCCATCCCCATATACACCCTAGCGGTGTGCTCGCCCCCCATCAAAGTACTCCATTCTATTGAATCCATCCTAGCCAATTTCTTTTGGGGTCATCTAGAGGGAAAGAACAAGCATCACTGGGCCAGTTGGGCTACCATGGCCAAACCTACTGAAGAGGGTGGTCTGGGATTCTGCAGGCTTGCCCACATGGTCGACGCCCTCTCGGCTAAATTGTGGTGGAAAATCTGCTCTGAAAACTCGATCTGGACCAGGTTCATGCGTGCGAGATACTCCAGATTCTGTCACTTAACTGAGGCGTCTGCCAATAACAGATCCTCCGCGTCGTGGCGGCACATCATCCGTAGCCGTATCCTTGCGGAACCACACTTTCGCCTAACTCTGGGCAATGGTCATTCGCAGGCCTGCAAGGAACACGGGTTGGGGGACGATATCCTCAGGCCCAACGCTATTACTCCGCCGCGGTGCGAGATCCGAGATTTATGGGATGAGGTCGCGTCAGGATGGAATTGGAATAGGGTGCGAGATTGGCTTGGCCTGGCAGCCACGGCGAGCTTGGGTGCTTCTAATCTGTCGATCACTGACGCTCAGGACATGCTCAGATGGTCCCCCAACCGGGTTGGCATCTTCACCCTAGCTTCGGCCAGAGCCATCCTCAGAGACATACATGTCACGATATCCCCTTCCGCCAAATTTTGGCACACGTATATTCCGACGAAATGGTCCATTCTTCTCTGGCGTGCCGTGCGTCGGAAACTCCCCACGGATGATGCAGTTAAATCCTTCGGATATAGTCTGGCGTCCAGATGCCACTGCTGTGTTGATCACCATCCAGAATCCGTCGAGCACGTGCTGCTTTCTGGGGAGTCCGCATCTCACATTTGAACACACCTACACTACAGGTGCAAAATGGTCCCCACAACCGGGGGCATCAACGATCTGATGGCCAGCTGGAACACGTCTCACGGGCATCAGATCGTTGCTGCTGCCGTATTTTAGGTTTTATGGAAAAACAGAAACAAATACAGATTCGAGGGGCGTCAAGTCCAGCCTCCGCAATTGTACAGAGAGGTGGTTCGGCAAATCTTCAAAAGAAAGAGGTGTTGCAGTCACACTTCGAACCAGTTTTGGGCCACACTAGACTGCTGACTAGGGCGGGGGTGCGGTTCCCTCGGGAACTCGCTTTAATCGCCTAACCTTCTGATGCTCGATCCAGTTACCGTTTTGTGGGCAACACTTTGTGATTCTCTCTTTGTTTTGAGTCGTTCTTCGCGCAAGGTGCGCTTACTTGTATAGGCTTCGGCATTTTGCGCCTATCATTCAATAAAGGTTTTGTTTTCCTTCAAAATTATATATATATATATATATATATATATATATATATATATAATACTTCCTTTATATATAGAAAGAGAAGGAAATGGTGTGTGTAAGGGGAAAACTAAATCTCAAAAAATCTGTGATTTGACTCAAGAATCCCATGGAGGACATATGTATATATATCTATATATATACCAGCTATATTTATATATACTCACAATATATATGTAGATATCTATATATACAAAGGAAACTATATATAACATATAGATTATATATGATTGAATGTAAATATTACGTCAAATTACAAGCCAAACTCAGAGATCTTAACTGAACCCTAACATCAAACTCAGAAATATACCCCAAAACTGGAAATTGAATACCCAATCTTTAATCCAAGTTCAAAAACTGAAACCCGATACTCCAAACCCAACTCGATACCCAAAATCCAAAATACACAACTAGAACTCGTAAAACTAGACAAACAGGAATGTATACACGTGTGTGTCATTCTCGTGTACTCACAGGGTCGAACCCGTGTCCATATCGTGTCCAATCAGCACGTATCGTATGGGTACGTGCACGCGCAAAGGATAGCCCTCGTGCACACGTGCCGTGCTTGATAGAATGCCACACGCAACATGAGGAGCCTCGTGCTCGTGCATGTAGCTAGGTCGAGTCTAGGTCTTGGTGTACACACCCTGACACATGTGCATGTCATTTCCCCGCATCATACGAGACGCGTATCAGGGAGGGCTGTGTGCATGTGCACGGTGTCAGCCGAATCAGTGCAGACGTGATAACTTTGCAAATACTCAAAGAAATCTCATGAAATTTTAGGAACACATGGACAGAGGATGCCCCCACGTGTCCATAAAATTTTATGCCAAACTGTGTCGTATCCATCCATTTATGACACTCAGACTGCAGGACAGTGCACGGGCTGTACGCATGCGCGCGCGGCCTTGTGGGCACGTGTCGACCTCCGTATGTCGCGACACAAGCCATGTCATGCCACAAGGTCGATTCTAGGGGTAGCCTAGGTCTAGGGCTACGTGTCCATGGTCCTGGTTCGTGTCCTCATCGCGTCGTATCCGCAAATGAAGGACGTGTCAGCGGCATTTTCTATGCGCATGCACGGTTCAGCCGAACTAGTGCGGCTTCGATTTCTCCGTGCACACTCCACGAAATCATGTAAAATTTTATGAGCATGTGGGCAGAGGTTTTCCCCATGTATCCATCAAATTTTATGCAAAACCATGTCCTGTGTGTCGAGTTATGACATTCAAGCAGCAGGACACGCACGGGGATCCCGTGCACGCGTGTCCGTGTCCGATTTGGACACAAAAAATATATCAAATCGAGATCTTGTAGAACCCTAGAGGGGGGTGAATAGGGAAATAAAATATAAACTACAACAATTGATGCGATAAAGACAATTGAAAGTAAAGAGTAGAAAGATCAAATGCAAACGCAAGGATGTATCCTGGTATCCTCTTTTGAGGCAATCCAGTCCCAGAACTCTCTCCGGCTTTAATCCACTATTATCCAAATAGTACACACGAGTTTGGATCCGAAGAACTCGCCAACTTCAACACGAGTTTGGATCCGAAGACTCGCCAACTTCTACACACGAGTTTTCTTACGAAGGCTCGCCAACTTCAAACAAAAGAGAATGAGAACTTGTTGATCTTCTAACACGTGAAGATCGAAATGTACAACTCTTTAATACTCTAGCACTTTGGGAGAGGATGACAATGAAAAGCTTTGAAGAGTATTAATGGTGGAGATCTTGGTTGTTGGAAAATTTATGGAAGAGTTGGTGAGGAAACTCAAGAGAGAGAGAGCTTCCTTTTATAAGAAAACCAAGAGTAGGTGGCATTTATTGCTCTGAAATGCAGACAGACCGGCATGCCGTCGGTATGCCGCGGCATACCGCCGGTATGCCGGCCAAATAGTAACGGTCATAATTATGACCGTTCAAGAGCATTAAATGTGGCCATTAATGCGTGTCAGACCAAATCGAAAACTAAGTATTCGAAATTCGGTATACCGTCGGTATGCCGGAGCATACCGTCGGTATGCCGATAGAATGTCACAGAAAGTTTAGAGCTGCTAGAAACGGCATGCCGCCGGTATGCCGCAGCATACCGTCGGTATGTCGACAGTTGATCACAGCAACTTTTGTGTTGTTAAAAACGGCATGCCGTCGGTATGCCGCAGCATGCCGTCGGTATGCCGATATTTCGAGACAACAACTTTCTAGAGTCCAAAAACGGTATACCGTCGGTATGCCGAAGCATACCGTCGGTATGCCACTTTTTGTCACAGAACCTTTTCTGGACACGAAAACGGTATACCGCCGGTATGCCGAAGCATACCGCCGGTATGCCGCTCTGAATGACATGTTTTTCGATTTGTGCTTTTAGTTATCATCCATCCTTTAGTGTTTACAGATATACCTAGACCAGTACAGACACGAAGACTCTAAGCAGGGAATGCCGGTAACTGCTACAGTCTTCATGGAAGAAGGAGGAAGCTCTTGAAGTGAAGAACTTCATATAGTACATCTTCTGAGAATATTTGAATCTGAAGAACAGAAGACTAAACTACGAAGATGCTGTTAATTACTCAAAATAAAATGTGCCAACAAACTCCCCCATTTTGATAATTGACAAAATAGAGAGAGATAGCATCTTCAGGGAGTAGCTCCCCCGTAGGTAGACAGCTCCCCCTCAATACGATTTCTCCCCCTTTGTTACTTAGTCAAAGATGGGGATAACCAATAGAAACATTGCATAAGAAAAAAGATATGAGTATATAAAGAAAATGCATGCATGAATATATTAAAGAGAAAGTGCATACATGCTGGACCCATACATTTCATAGTAAGAAGATAAAAGACTCTCCACAACGAGAGCCAGACACAAAAGACAACCATAGATAATGTCCCCGAAGGACAGCAAAGAACTAAAACAACCATAAACCGGTCCCCGAAGGACCACTAAAGACAACAAACAGAAAACACACATAAAAACTAGAACCACTTAAGAACCGAAACCACCATCAAAAGGAAGACCATCCCTAATCCTCAGCCGGATCATCATCATCATCACCCTGAGCCTGCTGGAAGGCGCCAAAAGGATCAATGCCGTCAGGGTACATAAACCCATAGGCATTAGGGTCAGAGAAGCGCGGGCCCGTGTACATGGGATCCTGAAGATTAAGATCCAGAAAAGCATCACGGTCTTGAAGAGTGCGCTGAATGAAGTACCCCTAATCGTGGAAACGAGTCTGGATCAGGGCGCCAAGTCCACGAGTGTGGGCCCGCATCTGCTCCTCCGCCTGGGCCATCCGTATATCAAAATGCTGCTGAGTGAGCGACATATAACGGCCCGAAGGAGGAGGGGTAGATGTGGGAGCAGTAGGCGTGGATGCCGGTTGCTCTTGGGAAGATGAGACACGGGAAGTAGAGGCGCCAGCAAGGGTACGGAAGATAGCAAGATATGAGGGGACGCCATCCGTGGTGCAGAGAGACAGGTCAACATGCTTGGCCTCCATAAGCAGAGTGATGAAAGAGCCATAGTAGAGATTCTGCTTTCCCGAAGGCATGGTACGTCGGAATTGCAGAAGAAGAGTCTTTGGGAAGGAGAATCGCTTCCGGGCATAGAGATGGTACATGCAGACGAGGGCATCACCAGTGATTGCATCATAGTTCCCGCCCTTCGGAAAGAGAGTGTGGCACACGATCCGATGGAGCTCGTAATAAAATAGCTCCAGCTGGACAAAGAGGGCCGGGATGGCAGGAGGGTTGGGACCCTTGCAGATAATTTGGCAGAATTCGTCGAAAGGGGACGCCGCCGAGGAGTTGAGAGCACCCAAAAGAGGTAACGCATCCCCTTTGTCTGGGATGCCTAAGATGGCCCCCACTTCCCGAGATGTTAGACGGAAGTGGCGGTCATTGACCATAGATTGGATGGCGGAAGGGTCATCATCATCCCCTCTCATGTTGCAATAGAAAAGGCGGACAGCAGCAGGGTAGACAGGGATTTGGCGCCTTAGAAGAGAGGAGAGACCGGCATCGTCAAACAAAGGAACGTGACCGGGGAAGAGGTTCCAGTTGATCGCCCGTCCTTTGAATACGTTGTGATTGGCGAAGTGCTGGAACCAAAGCTCGGCGGCCAGAGAGTTGGAGAAGACGCGTTGGTCATAGCCGGTAGGTAGCGCCACCGGGACGAAGGGTTGAACCCGGAGGAATAGGAGGATCGAGGGCGCTTAGGGTTGGCCATGGAGAGGGATTGGTGTTTGGTGTGGAGGAAGAAGGAGTAGAGAGGAGAGGGAGGAAGGAGGGTTTTTAAAGAGAGGAGGAAGATGAAGAGATGATTTTGAAAATAGGTAGGAATGGTTGTAGAGGAAGTTTGAAAGAGAAGGAGTTGAAAAGGTGGAGGGAAGTTATGATGGTGGAGTAAAAAAGGAGAGAAAAAGGGAGAAAGTGATGGGTAGTTAATGTGAAGAGATAGAGGATAGTAAATGAGAAGGAAGGTGATGGGATGGGAGTAGAAGATTGATGGGATGGATGAGAGAGAATAGAAGAGGGTAAAAAGAAATAAATGAAGGAGTGAAAAAATGTGGGCCCGAATCCAGAAATAAAGCCTGTCCGTCGCTGCCCGGCATACCGGCGGTATGCCGACGTGTACTGACGGTATGCCGTCTTTCGAAACAGAACCTAATTCTGCCTTGAAAAAATGGCATGCCGCCGGTATACCGTAGTATACCGTCGGTGTGCCGGTCGACTGGGACTAAGGATCAAAAGATAAAATGCCTAGTTCACGGCAAAGGAAAGAGAAGCGATCTTCCGGGAGAGGCTTAGTGAAAATATCGGCTAATTGATAGGTAGTATCAATAAATTCAAGATGGATATCTCCTTTTTGCTGATGGTCACGAAGAAAATGGTGTCTAATTTCAATGTACTTCGTGCGTGAGTGACAAATCGGGTTTTTCATGAGATTGATAGAGCTAGTGTTATCACATTTAATAGGGGTGCAAGAATGAGAAATGCCATAATCTAAAAGTGTTTGTGACATCCAAAGAATTTGTGCACAACAACAACCAGCCGCAATATACTCTACCTCAGTGGTGGAAATAGCAACAGAGTTTTGTTTCTTACTAAACCATGATACCAAGGACTTCCCGAGGAATTGACATGTGCCACTAGTGCTTTTTCGGTCAATCTTGCATCCGACAAAATCCGCATCCGAAAAGCCGTGAAGCTCAAAGGATGAGGATTTCGGATACCAAAGACCCATGTTAATGGTGCCTTTGAGATAACGAAAAATGCGCTTAACGGCACTCAAATGTGATTCCTTTGGATTGGCTTGATATCGTGCACATAAGCAAACACTAAACATGATATCCGGACGGCTAGCCGTTAAATAAAGTAAGCTACCGATCATACCTCTATACTTACGAATGTCGACCAATGTGCCATCTTCATCATTGTCAAGCTTGGTCGTTGTAGCCATAGGGGTCCTCATTGATTTGGATGAGTCAAGGTCGAAACGCTTGAGGAGGTCCTTTATATATTTTGCTTGATTGATGAAGGTTCCTTTAGGCCCTTGTTTGATTTGTAACCCCAAGAAGAAGGAGAGTTCACCCATCATACTCATTTCAAACTCTTCCTGCATAACTTTGGCAAATTCTACACAAAGTGTGTTGTTAGTAGAACCAAAAATAATATTATCAACATAAATTTGAACCAATAAGAGAGTCCCATCATGTGATTTAATAAAAAGTGTGGTGTCAACTTTTCCCTTTGAAAAATTATGAGAGACAAAAAAAGAGCTAAGACGCTCATACCAAGCACGTGGAGCTTGTTTGAGGCCATAAAGGGCTTTATGGAGTTTGAAAACGTGGTTAGAAAATTAAAAATCTTCAAAACCGGGAGGTTGTTTAACATAAACTTTCTCCTTAATAATACCATTAAGAAAAGCACTCTTAACATCCATTTGAAATAGCTTAAAGTCATTAAAACAAGCAAAGGCACAAAGCATACGAATGGATTCAAGACGTGCAACCGGAGCATAGGTTTCGTCGTAGTCAATGCCTTCCTCTTGGTTATAGCCTTGAGCAACCAATCGGGCTTTGTTACGAGTCACTAACCCGTCTTCATTAAGTTTGTTGCGAAACACCCATTTAGTTCCAATAATGGGGTGATTGCTAGGTTTTGGGACAAGTTCCCAAACCTTGCTTCGCTCAAATTGATTTAGCTCCTCTTGCATAGCTATCATCCAAAATTCATCAAGAAAAGCATCATTAACATTTTTAGGCTCTATTTGAGAGATATAAGCCACATTGGCACAAAGATCACGAGTGGCGGATCTTGTGCTAACACTTGAGGAAGGATCCCCAATGATAAGCTCCTTAGGATGATTGGTAACAAATCTCCATTCTCTTGGGAGATCCTTTGAAGGAGGCTCGAGAGAAGGAGACTCTTTAGATGGGGTCACAACTTTATTGTTAGATGAAGAAGGACGATCCTCAATAGAGGAGTTCTCCAACCCAAACGAGATGTCATCAATATCCTCGGAAGAGGAGAATGTAGAAGAGTTGAGTTCATTAAAAGAGACATTGATTGACTCTTCGACAACAAGACTTCTTTTGTTAAAAACACGAAAACCTTTACTACGAGTAGAGTATCCAAGAAATATTCCTTCATAGGCTTTTTCTTCAAACTTGCCTAGGTTATCTTTGGTATTCAAAATAAAAAAATTGCAACCAAAAACTTTGAAATATTCAATAGAAGGAATTTTGTTGAACCAAAGCTCATAAGGAGTCTTCTTAGTAATAGGTCTAATTAAGACTCTATTAATAACATGACACGCCGTATTAACGGCTTCCGTCCAAAAATATTGGGGGAGCTTATATTGGTTTAACATAACCCGGGCCATGTCGCCAAGGGTTCTATTCTTTCTCTCCACAACACCATTTTGTTGAGGAGTCCGAGAACAAGCAAAATCATGTCCAAAACCATTCTTTTCACAAAATCTTTTGAAATCAACATTATCAAATTCTCCTCCATGATCACTCCTAATTTTGTTGATAGAAAAACCTTTCTCATTTTGAACACGTTTACAAAAAGCAATAAATTCACGAAAAGTATCACTTTTACAAGCAAAAAAAATAACCCAAGTAAATCTCGAAAAATTATCAACTAAAACAAAAGCATAAAGTTTGCCACCAAGGCTAGCTACACTACTAGGCCCGAAAAGATCCATATGAATAAGTTGAAGGGGTCTAGTGGTACTCACAGAGTTGATGGATTTGAAGGATGACTTGGTCAACTTACTTTTCTCGCATTCTTCACAAACCATATCCTTTTTGAAGGGGATGCTAGGAAGTCCTCGTACAAGCTTCTTGGAGGCGAGACGAGAGATGGTATCCATGTTGGCGTGTCCAAGCCTCATGTGCCAAAGCCAACTCTCATCGTTCTTTGCAACTAGGTACCTGTCATTGTTAGTACCTTCAACAAGATAAAGAACATAAATATTGTTTTCTCTAATGCCTTCATACACAATAGTTCCATTGGAGCTATCGGTAATGTAGCATTTGAGTTTAACAAACTTGATATCATAGCCATTATCGGTAAGATGGCTAATACTAAGGAGATTATGCTTGAGATTAGTAACAAGACATACATTATTAATACAAGGATAAGGAGGAGAACCGATATTACCATTTCCAATATATAACCTTTAAGATTGTTACCGAAGGAGACGTGTCCTTCTTTCTTCATCGATAGCGTTGTAAAAAGTGAAGCATCACCGGTCATGTGCCGT
The DNA here is from genome assembly GCA_029216955.1 of Iris pallida. Taxonomy (NCBI): domain Eukaryota; kingdom Viridiplantae; phylum Streptophyta; class Magnoliopsida; order Asparagales; family Iridaceae; genus Iris; species Iris pallida. The sequence continues at coordinate 260,545 of JANAVB010003629.1, forward strand.
GAACAACCGCTATCGAGAATCTACTTGCTTCTAGCATGAGAAGGATTCGTCACCTACAACATAAGTTGAAGATGAACATTTTGGTACCCATGATCTTATGGGTCCATGAGTGTTAGTCTTAGGAACCCACTTAAGAACTCTCATGTCAACTTGTTTTCTTGTATAACAAAAGTTTGAAGTGTGACCGACCAAACCACAATAATTGCACATCAAAGGAGATTTAGAAGAAGAAGTGTGAGTGTTGTACATAGGTGAGTTTCTAGTGTGAGAAGTTCTACCATGAGTGTTATGATGATAGTAAAAAGCATGATGAGAGGTGTTCTTCTTAACAAAAGGTCCTTTTCTTGTGTTAGAAAAGGAGTTGTGTGTAGTGTTCATGTAAGGGTTATGCCTAGCATTTTGATGAGTGTTTGGGTGTCTAGGAGCATGCATGTGAGTGGTATTCTTATTACCTAAATTCTTACTCCGTGTAAGAAGATCATTTACTTAATAGAAGTGGTGTATTCTCTCTTATTAGCATCTTGACATTTGCGCATAGCAAATTCATAAGCAATTCTCATGGATAGAATCTCATCATCCCTTTTCTTGATGGTGTCAAGAGATTCTAGAAACTTGAGTCGCAAAGACTCTATTTCATCCGTGTCAGAAATATGAGATTTTCCCTTCACATCAATAATGATGCTTGAGAGCCTCTCTATTTCAAGTTTAAGAGCCTCAACCTCCTTAAGAGATTTCTTGTATTTATTTCGAACACCTTTGTGTTCTTCATGTAACTCAAGAATGGCTTTCTCCAAATCATCATAGGTAAGAGTGTTTAAGGAAAAATCATCAAGTACCTCATCGGTTGCCATGAGACAGACGTTGGCATTGTATTTGCACTCCTTGTCGTTGTCGGAGTCGCTCGCGTCGCTTTCACACCAAATGCTAGTGTTGGCAAACTTTCTGGAGGACGAGCTTCCCTTGCTAGGCTTCTCGTACTTGCTTGAGTCTTTTCGTATCATCGGACAATCCCTCTTGATGTGTCCGGGTCTTCTGCATTGATAGCACGCCGGGTCTTCTTCATTGTCTCGTCTGGAGCGGTTGGCCTTGTTGAACTTTAGGAACTTCCGGAAGTGCTTAGCTGTGAGAGCTATTTCTTTATCGTCGTCCGACTCATTGTCGTCGGAGCTATCCTTGGAGTAGGACCTTGATGCTTTGAGAGCAAGATTTTTCTCCTTCTTTGGTCTTCTTTCTCCTTCTCTTGAATGGAGGATTCCTCTTGGTCCTTTATGTCAAGCTCGTGAGTCATTAGCTTACCCATGAGGGTCTCTGGTTCATGACGGTTAGATCGTTCCCCTAAATGATTGCGGTAGCTTTAGGACTCCAAGCTTTCGTCAATCCTCTAAGAACTTCTTATCTTTTTATGAGCGGGATATTCCTTTCCAAGAGAAGAGAGGGTTAATGATGTCACCAAAATGAGTAAACATGCTAGCAATAGATTCATCATGTTTCATTTTAAAAGAATCATATTCTTGTGTGTCACGACCCGCACCACTGTGAGGGTACGAGAACGTAACAACGCCCAGCCTACGCCGCAGTATCGGCGGTAGAACGCTGTCCTAGGTCAATCATCTAACAATATAAAGGTACATGTACAGTATATACACTCCGAATGGAGGTGACATAGCAATATACAGTCTCAATCACATCTAAATGCAGAAAGATAAGATAGGAAGATAGATAGATAAAACTGGAATGGAAGAATATACATCACAGCAAGAGAATCTAAGTGCCTAAAATAACATCCCAACAACCATCTAGAATACAAGTCCCACTACTGAATATGAAATAATATATACAATCATATCTCAAGACAGAATAGTAAACCTAGACTAAGGAGCCTCAGTCTCTAAGCTAGTGGATCAGGCTGGAAATCTGGATCACACATGGCATCTACAGCTGTCCCATAGTAGGTGTCTATGCAGGCCTCCTCCTCATCCTCTGTAATATTTTCAACAGGTCCAGTCAGGAGGGAGCGAGCAAAACATCTCACGCAGTTCATATCGAGTTAGGAAATATAAGCATGCATAGAGTAAAGTACATGAAACGTGAAAGAAGAAGATATATGAAAAACAGTAGAGATTTGATAACAGAAAATATCTAAATACGATAAGTAAGAACTGTAAGAAACATGTGATTTTAGAGTACAATCTGGTTATAAACGGGCTAGGAAAATACAATGGTAACTCCATTGTACGTGGGTGTACAATAGACATATACAATAGTTATACAATTGTACAATAGGATTTGAGTACATAACCAATTCTACTCCCCCTCCCCAATCAATACACAAGGATCTTCTCCAGTTACGTTATCTTATACAATAGTGTACAATGTATACAATGGATGTACAATGTTATACAATAGTGTACAATGGTCTATCCCTGGGGCTCATGTGATAATGAGAGTAATATGCACAATGAGTATACAAGGATATGGGTATTCAATAAATACAATATGGAAGTGAAACGCACGTCACAATATGTATTTAGTGAATACAAGGAGATAACATCTCAAAAGGAGATCCATATAGTACCAATCCGTGATAACAGTCGTGTCAGCATCAAGTACAGTAATCTAGAGCAAGAATGTAAATCCATACAAGTATGAAACGGTCAGAGAATGTACTCGCCTGATATCCTGAGTGTCTGAAGAGAATATACTGTCCGAGGAGTGGTGTCTGTCTCCTATAGAACAGTACGAGTCACAACAAGTCTAAAATGATAAAGTGAAATCCTACCATGCATTCTACATGAATCTAGGTTAATCTAGGCCAAAGTCAACTTGTCAACTCTGGTCAACCAAGAAGTCAAACTTAGGCCAAACTGGTCCAACAAGTCATTCTAGGTCTAACTAGCCCAACTAGTCTAAACAAGGCTAAACAAGTCTAATCTAGACTCTCTAGTCAAACAGACATACACAGGTCATGGGCACACCACAATATGTATTTATACATATAGATATAG